>ONZH01021944.1:0-12515 GCA_900303285.1 Rhinella marina | reverse complement strand
GTACTGATTTTTTTTTTTTTGGTCCTTCTTTTAATTGCCTCCTGCGATAGACGGGAATCAAACCCTGGTCAACTTTACCACTTTACCACCAACAGCCACAGCAACTGATAAGAACAGATACTAAACTTGATGTAAGCCAACATTTCGACAATCGATAACCCGAAACGGGTCTGCTGTCGAGCCCGGCGTTCGGCCACCCTGAGCATTTCACATACTCTGGCCGAGTCTAACCCTGGGGCCGCTCATGTACGGCCCTCTTGGAGGATTGTGGGGCCTACCTCGTTCACGGTTTCTCTGAATTACTATGCCACTTCCTCCAACCCCTCCTCCTCCACCTTCGAATTACCATCCGTGCTTCACCTCCTGCTACCTCAGTCTAACTTGGTCACTCTGTTGTCACCGCCATGGGCTGCGTCAGGCTAAATTTTTGGGTGGCTCACCTGCTACCTCATCTAACTTAGTCACTTGTTGGTGTCACCGCCATGCTGTGTCAGGCTTATGCCAGCTTCGTGTGGCTGGGGATAGGAGAGCAGTGCCAGCATAGGCATGGGTGATGGACCTTCGTTGCACCTAGTTGGGTGCTTCCCTATATATTCCCACCATGCCAGCCATGGGTTGTAAATAAACTAATAACAGGAAAAAACAAAAAAATGATAAAACTTTTTTACAGGAGGGTCAACTGCAGACACTCCAAAATAATTTTACATGAGGGAGTGTCTCCCCGTCTGCCATCATGTTCGGTCAGGCTACTAGCGGCCACTATCAGGAAGGCCACGGCAAGAACATCCCCTTTTCAATTGAGAGCAAGTGTAGAATTGTAGGAGGATGACACTTTTCTTCGGCAGTGGATTCACCTTCCCCTTTATCGTTGCCAGACAACAGTTGGTGAAAAAGTAATTGGCAATGTTGAAGAAAATGTAACGGTGCAGTGGACCGTCTGTGACGCAAAACCTATATATTCCCACCATGCCAGCCATGGGTTGTATATAAACTAATAACAAAAAAATATTTTACAGAAGGGTCAACTACAGACACTCCTAAACAATTTTTTAGGAGGGTCAACTTCGGACACTCCAAAACAAATTTTTGGGAGGCTCGCCTACAGACATTTGACTGCTACCTCAATCTAACTTGGTCACTTGTTGGTGTCACTACGCTGTCACCATGCTGTTTCAGGCTTATGCCTGCGTCGTGGGGCGGGGGATAGCACAGCAGTGCCAGCATGAGCAGTGGTGTCACCTGCAGGCGGTGATGGACCTTCCTTGCACCTAGTTTGGTGCTTCCCTAACATGTTATGGGCATGTGCCTCGCCTTTATTGGTCTGGGTGAGCACAATTGCCATGAGGGTAACCACCAAGCTGTTGCCTGAGAATTTGGGGTAATGGTGGGATTAGGCAGCTTCAGAGGCATCCATGCATGCTGCCCCTGCTGTTTCCTGTCCATTTCCGTGGTGTTTCCATCATTTTCTGAGGTTTCCAGGTTTTCACCCAGCCTTCCCTAGGCAGAGCCTTGGTCCCCTGAAAAAATGCTCGAGTCTCCCATTGACTTCAATGGGGTTCGTTACTCGAAACGAGCACCCGAGCATCGGGAAAAGTTTGTCTCGAATAACGAGCACCCGAGCATTTTAGTGCTCGTTCATCTCTAATTTTAACCCTTTGGGCTCGGAGAATTTTTGACATGACCTTAGACCCCTTGTCTCCATGCGAATAGTATTTAAAACGCAAGGACTGCAAGGTTTTAGCAGATTTAATATTAAGCACATCTTTCAGTTGAGAGCGTAAGGTCTTCAAAATGTTAAGGGATTCCTCTAATTGTGATTTTTTTTTAGGCATTTTCTCCTGTGTAGAGATTTGGAGAAGCAAGGAGTCAATTTGTTGATTCCTTTGGCGTTTGACCCTGGTGCCAAGAGCAAAAAGTTCCCCTCTAATTATGGCTTTATGTGCTTCCCACACTACAGGGGGAGAAATATGGGGAATGATATTGATATGAAAATAGTCTTTAATTTTTTGTTCAATGTGTTTTCTATTGGTTTCATCTTCAAGTAGCGTGTCATTTAGTCGCCAGGACCAGCTTTTAGATGGAAGGCCTAGTGACATTTGCAATAATACCGGGGCATGATCTGAGATCGTAGTGGGACCTATACAAATCTTATGAACTGAAGAGAGAGCTAAGTTGGAGAGTAGTATGTAGTCTATTCGCTGATATGTACCAAGCACGTGGGAAAAATAGGTGAAGTCCCTACCTTCTGGATTGAAAAGACGCCAAACACCTGAGATATGCAATTCAGCAAGTGCTACCTGGACTTTACGGAGAAGCTTCTTTCCTATCAAAGGTGTAGAGGAGGTAGAGTCCACCGCATGATCCAAGGTGATGTTGAAGTCTCCCCCCATGATAATGACACCTTCAGCAAAGGATTTCAGCTTATCCAAAGTCTGGGTGAGCCACTGGACCTGCTGGACATTAGGAGTACACAAATTAACAATAGTCACTGTGGAGTTCAGAACTTTACCTTTAAGGAAAAGATAACGACCCTCTAAGTCAGAGAGTTGGGCTGAGAGAGAAAAAGGGAAATTTCTCCCTAAGCCAATGGAGACTCCTCTAGCTGCCAAGGAGTAGGTAGAATTGAACCACGTCGGAAAAAGCTTGCTATGCACATATGCGTAAAATGTGTTTCTTGCAGCAGAATCAAGTCTGCCCCCTCCCTCCGCAGCATATGGTTTAATTGACTACGTTTCTGTGGGGTATTCAGCCCATTGACGTTCAGGGAATATGTAAGGATCCTAGCCATCAAGTACCTTGGGTGGAGACAGCATATGTCGCCACTGAGCCAGCATCACCAGGTGGGTACAAACAAAAACATAATGTGAATATACAAGGCAATATGGGCCAAACGGCCCAAACAGTGTAGAACTGTAATAGGTAGTATTAAGAGTGGGAGAAAGGAATAACATTGATGGGGGGGGGGGAAGAGAGACAAAGGGAGTAGACCTAGATGAACCAGGTACTCCACTCACCCATCCTAGTTACCAAGCTTACATTATGTAACACGGTAGTCTGCCTGCGAGGACAGAGAGTGGGCTCAACCTGTGCCCAGAGGGTCCACAAAAGGTGAGTGAGGTAGTATGATATCAAGCCCAACTCTCATGTCCCTACAATCAAGTCATACTAACAGCTGAAATTAAACAAAAGAAAAAACTAAAAGATGTGCAAAAGTTACTAACAGCAGCATAGTAAACCAGAGAGGAGAGACTGGAAAGACCAGTGTATATGTATTAAACGCAAACCCTGAACCCCTGTGAGGGGTATGGTGAAGCAGGGACTCAGTCCAAAGAAGCAGATTTCTTCTTAGGCAATTTGAACCTGGAAGCCAGCTTCCATGGCTGGGGTGATGTTAAAGCGGGGATGTCCTCCATGTTCGCTGTTGGGAGCCACGACGGGATTTCAATAGGCGAAACCTCCAGAGCAGTCCAAACTTTAACCAGATCATCCGGGTGTTTAATAGCCATTTGCTTGCCATTGATGACCGTGCTAAGCCCAAATTGAATGTTTCTTTGATCTCAAGAGATCTGTAAGTGGACGCAGTGCTCTCCGCTTAGCTAGTGTACTCGCTGCTAGGTCTTGAAACAGCTGAATTTTATGATTGTCCAACGTAATAACCTCTTTTTCTCTGGCTGCCTTAAGCACTGCAGCAGTGTCGAGATAATTCAGTAAAGCACAAATGGTGTCCCTTGGAGGGTCGTCCGGGGACGGCTTGGGCCTAAGGGCTCTATGGGCCCTCTCTATTGTAATGGCGGCGGCCTGCTCTGGACCTAGAAGGTCAGAGAAAATCTGGCGTACCGTATCGGTGAGCGAGTCCGCAGGGTAGTCTCCGGGATACCCCGGATTCTTACATTTTTCGGTCGCCCCCAATTCTCTTGGTCCTCCAAATAAAGGTAAGTGTTGTTAATCTGCGTGCGGAGAGATACTGTAGGATGTTGCTGCAAACCGCCTGGCTATGGTGTGTGAGAGAGGCCTGGGCGTCTTCCAAGGCCTCCACACGGTGACTCATCTGCTTCACCTCCATTTTAATGTCGGGCAGCTCTCTCATGACCGGGGAGAGCGCTTGTGTGAGAGAGTGCTTGAGAAAGGACCTAGTTATAGGCATCAAGTCTTGTTCTCCCGGGTTGTCCGATGGTGCATATGAGCTTCCATCGTGCCACGGCACGAAGTTCAGCGGTAGCCATCTTGTTTCTGCCGGCCGGAGAAGAAATCTTCTTATTAAGGTATTTATTCAAGTCAACTTGCGATTTCTTTGATCTAGGAGTGTGCTCCATGACTCTGCCTCTCTCCTTGCTCAGTTTGCCCATGCTGCAAGCAGAACAACCGCTGAAAAGCTGCTAGGTCAGGTGAAGTGGCGAGGAGCTCAAGCTTCAAGCGTCCTGCACCATGCTTGGCTAGCTCTGCCCCCCCTTCTGTTTAGTATTTAATCAGCCAGCAGGTAGCTTGCACCTGACTCTCACCTGTAGGAGGTGCTGTTCTTTCTTTGAGTTATTTTGTGTGTATATATATATATATATATATATATATATATACACACACACACACAGTACAGACCAAAAGTTTGGACACACCTTCTCATTCAAAGAGTTTTCTGTATTTTCATGACTATGAAAATTGTAGATTCACACTGAAGACATCAAAACTATGAATTAACACATGGGGAGTTATATACTTAACAAAAAAAGTGTAAAACAACTGAAAATATGTCTTATACTCTAGGTTCTTCAAAGTAGCCACCTTTTGGCTTTGATTACTGCTTTGCACACTCTTGGCATTCTCTTGATGAGCTTCAAGAGGTAGACACCTCAAATGTTATTCCAACAGTCTTGAAGGAGACACCCCAAACTATCTCGATTGGGTTCAGGTCTGGTGACTGTGGAGGCCAGATCATCTGGCATAGCACCCCATCACTCTCCTTCTTGTTCAAATAGCCCTTACACAGCCTGGATGTGTGTTTGGGGTCATTGTCCTGTTGATAAATAAATGATGGTCCAACTAAATGCAAACCGGATGGAATAGCATGCCGCTGCAAGATGCTGTGGTGGCCATGCTGGTTCAGTATGCCTTTAATTTTGAATAAATCCCCAACAGTGTCACCAGCAAAGCAAAGCACCCCCACACCATCACACCTCCTCCTCCATGCTTCACGGTGGAAACCAGGCATGTAGAGTCCATCCGTTCACCTTTTCTGCGTCGCACAAAGACACGGTGGTTGGAACCAAAGATCTCAAATTTGGACTCATCAGACTAAAGCACAGATTTCCACTGGTCTAATGTCCATTCCTTGTGTTCTTTAGCCCAAACAAGTCTCTTCTGCTTGTTGCCTGTCCTTAGCAGTGGTTTCCTAGCAGCTATTTTACCATGAAGGCCTGCTGCACACAGTCTCCTCTTAACAGTTGTTGTAGAGATGTGTCTGCTGCTAGAACTCTGTGTGGCATTGACCTGGTCTCTAATCTGAGCTGCTGTTAACCTGCGATTTCTGAGGCTGGTGACTCGGATGAACTTATCCTCCGCAGCAGAGGTGACTTTTGGTCTTCCTTTCCTGGGGCGGTCCTCTTGTGAGCCAGTTTGTTTGTAGCGCTTGATGGTTTTTGCGACTGCACTTGGGGACACTTTCAAAGTTTTCCCAATTTTTCGGACTGACTGACCTTCATTTCTTAAAGTAATGATGTCCACTCGTTTTTCTTTACTTAGAATTTGTATTATGGCAAGAAAAAAAGCAGCTAACAGTCTATTCAGTAGGACTATCAGCTGTGTATCCACCTGACTTCTGCCCAACACAACTTATGGTCCCAACCCCATTTATAAGGCAAGAAATCCCACTTATTAAACCTGACAGGGCACACCTGTGAAGTGAAAACCATTTCAGGTGACTACCTCTTGAAGCTCATCAAGAGAATACCAAGAGTGTGCAACGCAGTAATCAAAGCAAAAGGTGGCTACTTTGAAGAACCTAGAATATAAGACATATTTTCAGTTGTTTCACACTTTTTTGTTAAGTATATAATTCCACATGCGTTATATCATAGTTTTGATGCCTTCAGTGTGAATCTACAATTTTCATAGTCATGAAAATACAGAAAACTCTTTGAATGAGAAGGTGTGTCCAAACTTTTGGTCTGTACTGTGTGTATATATATATATATATATATATATATATATATATATATATATAGATACTGTAAGGGATCGTATCCTCTCAGGGGGTCGACATCACACAATATCTTCAAAAAATTTTCAGGTCCAACTCAGTTTTATTGGCACCAGCACACCAAAACAAATCATAAAAACAACACCTGCCCGGCTGGGCTCTGACTAAACATAGTACAGCTAACTCACCTAAATACATACGCTGTTCACACACAGCTTTTAAGTGCGGCTTCCTCAGCCGTTCAGTCCAGCAGCCTCCTGGCTGTGACTGCAACCGTACCTTTGGGGGGAGATGGTCCAATAATCCTCCCGACTATGACCGTGTGACCCTCTTCTCCTAGGGTCACTGGGCCCCAAAACTTCCAAGCTACACTGAGCCTCATGGCTGAGACCACACAGGCTCTAACCTCTCAGGCCTCCTCAGCCTTTCTCCTCTCTTAGGCTTCTTCTGCCTTGTGCCCCCCCCCCCCCAGCCTTTCTGGCTGGGACCACACGAGCCCTCTCCAGGTCTGTTCCCTGGGGCCCTCTCTCTCCCTCATTCCTACACTGAGGGCTAGTTTATCACACCAGTAATTACACCCAGGTGGCCTCACCTGTGGTGGATTAGGGATGTGGACTGGAATATCCACCCCCTCCAGAACTCTATGAAGCGTGAGGCCTGTCACTGCCTCACATACCACCGCCGCTCTGTTCAAACCCGTGGGGGTGAACACCTGCACCAACACAGGATGCACGTGACAGAGCATCCACATTACCTACAGTTTTCCCTTTGTTCTGCCACACCCAGGCCAGCAAAGCCCGGTTTATCATCACAACCAACTCTCTACCCTGTAGACAGCATCTAAGAGACTCCGGTGGCCATCTAGCGGCCAGACCGTCTCTTACTCTTTTCCGCTTTACTCCCTCATGATCTTCACTTTGGGTATTATTCTCCAAGTTGATGACAATTGACTCCTGGTTGCTACTAGCAACCACACTGGTTTCCCAAGAAACTGACCCGGCAGTCTCTTTCTCTGAGCTGCTATTAGTCACAGCACCTATGTCACCTAAAGCACTCTTGTCAATCTCACTCCTGACATCTAGGGGCACACATGAGCCAACTCCCCCATTAGCCAGGTTAGCTCAGGGTCTCTCACAGGTGCACGGTTCACCTTGTATGTTACAACACTTTCGTTAACCCTGCACCTGAGCTCACTAACCATAGAACACCGTGGGAAGTGCCCAACTGCACCTGGTAGTGGTTCGTGTGGTACCCCTTCTAGCTCTGCCACACTTTCCTGCACATTTACCACAGTGGGCTCACTCAGCTCTGTGCTACCAACCCCATTAATCAGCATTTCCAAGTCACATACATTTTTACCAACATGGGAGCCTCTTCCCCAATCACCGCCTGCAAAGGAAAAGGGGTGTCATCATCATCATCATACATTTCACATGACCCCACATTTTCATTATGCATTTCAAATAATATCACATGTTCATTCTGTACCTCATCTGCACCATTGCTTTCAATGGTCATTTCACCTAAACCATTGGGTTCAATGTGCATCTCCCTTACACCTTCATTTAAAGGGACATGTACAGGTTCTGCAGGAGTTTCTCCACTTTCTGCAGAAGTATCTCCATTTCCCCACAACTCCCAGAACAAGGGAAAAATCACAGCCCAACACAACATCATGCATGAGCCTATTTGCAACACCAAATTCATAAGTTCCAGTTCCCTGGAACTCTGCGATAGCCACAGGATAGTCTCTGCTATTCCCATGAATGTCCATCACACTCACGTGTTTGTCCAACACATAGTCCCCAGCAGCCAAGCTGCCATGTACCAGGCTCACCTGGCTCCTTGCATCCAGCAACGCTTGGAATGGACTGCCATTTACAACAATATCACACATTTTTGTCGCAGTCTCTAGTCCCTGTGTCATGACACTTACCGGCTCTCACCACAAATCACATCTTCTATGTCACACGCACAAACAGGAACGGTCCTACCAAACGCCATCACGGCATCGACACACCCAGTAGATGAGGGCACTGTCTCTCCAGGGACATCTCCCCTGAGGTCTGTCTCCTTCCTCGGGAACTTGGGAACCTCCAGCCCCTGGTTCCTGGTCACAGGATCCCATATCGACTCTTCAATCCCGTGGTTGCCATGGGAAACGCCTTGATTGCCAACTTTTCCTTCGGACTCTCTAGTCGCACCATTCAACGCACTCTCTCCATTCCATAGCTGCCAAAACCACGGAAAGTCTGTGCCCAGCACAAACTCCACCTCCAGGGTCTCATATTTTAGCAGCTCCCACTGCACAGAACTATAGTCCTTTTCAAAGGTTAGAGACACTGCAGTCTCTGTCTCTGGCCCCCTCTTCAGAAAGTCCAGAACATCGGGCATCACCCGAGACACTCGTTGGTGGGAATCTAGCATAATCCCCAGCGGGATCCCCCCAATCACCATCTCACAGGACCTTTCATTCTCTTTATCAGCTCTTCTGATTAAAGAATCCTTCATTGCACAGTCCTGCACCAGCTGCTTCATCAGCTGCCCACAGGCACTATATGAACTTTGCACAGCGACACCGGCCATCATAGTGACCTTCACAAAAAATGTTTTTTTCCCAACACGACAGTCTCTCTCACATGGGCTACTGGCCCTTTAAATTTCAGCAAGCTTTACTTGCCACACCGCAGAAGTGTTCGGATTAGCAGCTGTAGCTTTTTCCAAACAAACAGGCTTCCGGCCCTTTAACACAGGAACACAGCAACATTCAGCAGCACCTACTCTTTTCGACGCCGTTGCTCCTAGCAACACTTTTTCACTTTTCTGTTGCCCCCAGCAACAACATTGTGCCTTCTTTGCACAGACACACGCCTTGGTGGCATCAGCATGCCCGCATCCTCCACCATATGTAAGGGATCGTATCCTCTCAGGGGGTCGACATGACACAATATCTTCAAAACACTGGGATTTTCAGGTCCAACTCAGTTTTATTGGCACCAGCACACCAAAACAAATCATAAAAACAACACCTGCCTGGCTGGGCTCTGACTAAACATAGTTCAGCTAACTCACCTAAATACATACGCTGTTCACACACCGCTTTTAAGTGCGGCTTTCTCAGCCGTTCAGTCCAGCAGCCTCCTGGCTGTGACTCCAACCGTACCTTTGAGGGGAGATGGTCCAATAGTTCTCCCGACTATGACCGTGTGACCCTCTTCTCCTAGGGTCACTGGGCCCCCAAACTTCCAGGCTACACTGTGCCTCGTGGCTGAGACCACACAGAGCCACCGCAGGCTCTAACCTCTCAGGCCTCCTCAGCCTTTCTCCTCTCTTAGGCTTCTTCTGCCTTGTGCCCCCCCCCCCCCCGTCCCGCCCCGCCCCGCCCCGCCCCGCCCCGCCCTTCTGGCTGGGACCACACGGGTCCTTTCCAGGTCTGTTCCCTGGGGCCCTCTCTCTCCCTCATTCCTACACTGAGGGCTGGTTTATCACACCAGTAATTACACCCAGGTGGCCTCACCTGTGGTGGAATAGGGATGTGGATTGGAATATCCACCCCCTCCAGACCTCTATGAAGCGTGAGGCCTGTCACTGCCTCACAATATACACACACACACACACTATTGTTATAAAAAACAGTGTCTATAAAAATTATGAGCTAAATGGGGCAGAAAGCCTGCTCATATCTATACACATACGTGTTAATTGTCACTAGGAACAGTGGCTTGTTCTGAATGAGCCTGTAAAAATTCTCCCTTTTAATTAGGAGCAGCAGCAGAACAATATGGAAAGGGTAAGGTAATATGGGCATGTGGCTGAAATAGTGGCAGCAGTAGCAGCACAGCATGAGACAGACAAGGCAGTAGATATGTGTGTTTCTGTTCAGGGGTAGTACTAGTAGAAATTAATGCCATGTAGCTGTAGTGGGAGTGGCAGTAGGGGGGTTTGCAGTAGAAAATTGTAGCTCTGACGGCAGCAGCAGCATCCATATGATACAAAACATGATTATAAGCAGGCAGATTGTGGCAGTGGCATGATGGTGGCAGCATCAATACCGTATGGGACAGATCCTGATAATAATGTAATTGGTCTCCCTTTTGGCAACAGAAAACATACCCCCATTTTGCTTTAATAGCGAGGGTCTAAAATCATGAGTATCCAGTAATCATCAGATGTTGTATGAGTCAGATATCAAATGATATGCTTGGGAGGTCAGCAAGCAAGCAAACAACTTTCCATTCTTGTCAGCATACCGCAGGAGCAAAATGCTGAAGAAACATGGCCAGTATCCGTGTTTTGCACATGGCCAGTATCCGTGTTTTGCGGATCCATAATTTGCAGACTGCAAAAAACAAATACGGTCATCTGAATGAGCCCTTATGGTACTTGAATGAGTACTTAATTCTCCATGGTACTTTCTTTGTGTAGGTCCCCAACAGCTACAGGGTGCCAATATGATTAAGGATGTTTTTCATCCAAAACATATAAACAAGTTCTAGTTTATTGTATTTGGTACTGCACTTTTGTGAGTATGCTGCAACAAAGATGAAACTGCTTTTATGAGATCATCCTACAGTTCTAAAGCTTCCTTTTCTACCGGTTTAGTAATGCAATTTTTGAATGAAAATGTCTTTGAACTACACAGTCTAATACAGTAATGTGTCCACTAACATGGGTATAACAATACAATGTTTGATGTAAAATGTTTATGAGCTATTTGCATAATAATACAGGTATGAAAATGACGTTATTGCAGTATTGCTTTTGCTGAAACTAACCATTATCTTACAGCAATATGCAATATTGTTTAATAATACAGGTATAACAATAGCTTTATTGGCATAAAATTCTTTTGCTATTAACTAGAGATGAGCGAACCAGTAGAGATTCTTTTGAGTCAGAATCAATTTGGGCTGAACTGAAGTTGCTTCAGTTGCCGTGAAAGTTATTATTATTATTTTATGATTTTTTTTCCCCTCCAACATCCCCCTTCCCCAAGCTCAGGAATGCAATGACAGAAATGGTAAATGATGTCTGAACGAGACTGACATACATGGCTGACGGTGTTATCATATAGCATGTTTAAAAAGACACCACGTGGGCAAGTGTTATGCTTTTTCATATTTCAAAGCTTCCAAAAATTGTCCCTTATCAGGAGCCGATGGTGTTTAGAGAAAAATAAATAAAAAAGTGTCTTGGGGGAACGTGATGGTTGGCAAGTAGCATTAGTGGCATGACGTAGGCCACAGCAGCAGCAGCCATGCAGAACTTGATGGTTGGAAAATGGCAGAAGTAGCATGATGCAGGCCACAACATGCAGCAGCCATATACAATTTGGTACTGGCAGGCATTCAGCCTACCTGGACTGTGAGAAAATGTCCATATTGATACAGTAATCAGGTACATTTATGCTACTTATAAAAAATCAACCATGTTAACTCCCCCCAAAAAAAATTTACATTTCAACTGGCTTAACCCACCCCTCAAATAAATAAATAAATTTCAACCTTGTGGAAAGTGAATACACGTAAATTGATGATTTAGGCATTAGAAGCATGATGTAGGCAGCGGCATGCAGCAGTGGTACACAACGTGATGGTAGGCAAACAGACAGACAGAGAGAGTAGTAAGATGGAGCACCGACAGCAAAAAGAAGTCTATTGATGATAGATAGATGATAATGCCGGCTTGATGTCTTCCACAAGGCTGAATGCATGCCATCAGCTTCCTAAAGGAAACAGACTCTACTAAATGGTATGCAGAAACTGCAATGCCAGCAACTTGGCCAGGTCGGAATTAAGCTTGCGTACCAGTGGATCGATAGGTGTGTAGAGTTGTTTCCTGACTGTGCATGCCATTATCAATGGCTGACGATAGAGCAGAAGAAGAAGAGTCTGAGCAGTAGAGGCAGAAAGTGAGGACGACAATGTGAAAGATACTGTATTGTCCATGGATGCGGCCTGCCTGTCACTAGTAGTGCAGGGAGAAAAAACAAATGTATGGATCGTCTTCACAGGCGCTGTCTGGAATGGTGAAGAATTCTTCCCGGACAGCGCCTGTGAAGATGATCCATACATTTGTTTTTTCTCCCTGCACTACTATTACCTAAATCCAGGCCACCTTATGTGCTGTGGATGCGGATCGCGGCTGCAGCCTAGGAACCTGTGTGTCGGTGTAGAGATATGAGAAATCATGATGGGCTCCTTTGCCCCCCTCCTCTTTTCTGTATTTGCTCGGAAGACCACTGTCTCCGCTCCCACTGCCAATACTGTGGCTATGGTTGCCACTATTACCACTAGAGATGAGCGAGTAGTGTTCGATCGAGCCG